>JARHVA010000513.1:3972500-3975000 GCA_037957365.1 Torreya grandis | reverse complement strand
TTCTTCATTCCTAGGCCACATTTAAAGCAAACTTATCATATATATTTGTTCATAATAATGGCTTAATCGAATCAAAAATTTATGAAACAAAATCGTTACCTGGATACCAAATTGTTAAAACCCTCAAATTATCATTTACACATGAACTTTTCTAAAAACTTGCCTAAATCTCCCTTTGACTTCATCAAGTCATGACACATCCAAAACCAATTTTGTCCCTTACTGTAAATTATTATAGGTATGCAAGTTTCAATATCTTCATCAAGCGGATTGAACTTTCAAATTGCCTCTTTGACCTTTCATCCATTGATTGTATGGATTTTGTTTTTTTAATAATGTTTTAAGAAAATGGATGTTACAATACATCATGGGATTGATAGATTCTTTCGTATTGAATTATTGGTAGTAAATATAAGGTTTAAATAATATTTATATAGAATATAATAATCTATTAAGATAAAATGATGATATATCAGGTGTGTTATGTTGCCAGATAGATTATTAACATATTTTTATGAAATTACAAACATTGTTTTCATGATTTCATAAAAATGGTGATATGGGTTTGTCTAAAAATTTTAATATATTATTCTTAGATCAATCATTAAAAAACCCAAAAATTTTAATAATAATCCAATTATCCAATATAAATATATATCTAGTTTAGTTTGATGAATTTGGAAAAAATAAACAATAGTCTCAACTTAATTTCATGAAAAAAAATACCTAAAAATCTAAATATTTTATTCTACAGGATATGCCCTAATGAATATTAATTTATTTATATTATTAAAATCAAATCAAATACACAAAACTTGTTTTTGTTTCAGAGTAAGAAGGTGCCACATAGTCTAGGTGCATAATGGGTACAACCTAAAGATATGCTAAGAAAAAAACACATTTATTTATTTTAACTAAGATTTAAATTATTAGATATAAATGAATGCCAAATTTTAAATATACAAAATTATTATCTATGAATAATATAATAATATAATAAAATAAATAGAATATCTATATTATATATCTATCAAGAAAAATTCTCTGAGGAAATCATGCATGATAAGGTGATCACTACTTCTATTCCATTTTATTTTACTCTCTTTGTTGTTGTGACCACCCTTGATTCCACATATTACTCTTTCAATGCATCTATGGAATGCCCCACCTATTTCCATCTCCTCCACTCATCCTTAATAAGGGAAAGAATAATGATTCAATTAGTATATTTATAAATTATTTTTAGGGTGCCTAGCTAGACCTATTAAAATTATAATTGCCCTTTTGCCTTTCCAAACACATTTTGGCCTTTTCCAAAAGCATTAAATGAAAATTAAGGAAGGAATATTTTCCTCTCCTTACCCATGTATTAGGTCTCACATTTCACGCATTCTCCACACAAAAAACAAATATTTTTAATTAAACATCATTCCAAACCCCTATAAAGCACCTCCCTTTTAATATACCCAAAAAACATTTATTCAACCAATTAAATCATTTCTTTTACCCAAAACCCTCTTTTCTTGGGGAGTGTTCCCAGGTAATAATCTATAAAATTATACCATGTTGTTAAAGGCATGTCAAGCTTGGAGGTGTGCCATAAAATTTTTGGCCATTCCCCCCCTTTGAAGTAAAATTATATTCAGACACCAAACATTTAATTATAATTTATGATAAAATAACATTTATCTCATATTATATATAGGCCTATATATTATTAATAAGAAGTATATAATTGAATGCCTAGTTGGGATGAGGATTTTAGGCAAGGAGAGATCATCATGATAGATTATTATGAATTGATATTTCTATGTCCTCCAATCAAATGGGTCTTAATTAAAAATCATGATAATCCTATCTCAATGGAAGAATTACATCAACCACCCTATGATCTATTTTACCTGACCATAATAAAGTAATGTATTATTATTTTATTTAATATATACGCATAATTAAGACTTAGTTACATTTTGTTCAAATATGAAGATCATGGTAAATTCATCATATTTCTAAAGGATTTGTTCAAACCTCTTAAAAAAGATAATTTATTAATAATGATCATATAAATGAAGTATTTAAATTTATAATTAATTTTAAAAAGAAATTAATTTAGTCCCCTTTTTCACTCTATACCTTATAACAATATACATTATGAGGTGTTTTATTGTTAGGCAAATTCTAGATAAAATTATTACACACCTCAAGTTCCTCAATAAAACATTAAGTAACCCACTAGTGGTTAAACATGTTTTCATGATTAAAATATCAATAATCATACATCATAATGATATTTTATAACTTTAATAACCAAAGAAGGATTTTCAAAGTATCATCAATTGCAAGGTAAAGCCGACTAGAAGAAAGTGTTACTACAAATTAGACATGTGTAATGGCTCTCGAAGGTAAAGACAAGGCTGATAGAAACTAATAACATTACAATAATCACAATATAAATATGACCTAGTCCTTTTCCTATGTCATAGTTAAGATATAAAGTAGA
>JARHVA010000513.1:3957500-3965000 GCA_037957365.1 Torreya grandis | reverse complement strand
AATTATATGATATATATCATTACACCACCAATCAAGCTCAACAAGAATAATAAAAATAATACACAATGCTATAAATAAGGCCAAGGGATGCATATAATGGACATGTTCAAATATTGCACAAGTAAAAATTTGACACAGGGATAAGGGACATAATAAATGGACAAGTTCAAATGTCACACATACTAAGAAAACATAGGGCCATGGACCACAAGACAATGGGAATGTTAAAATGTCGCACAAGTCACACACAATAGTAATCAATGTCTAGCCTATCATGAAAGAAAGTAAAAAAAATTTAAGGATCTTAGATTAAGGGGAAATGAGTCTAAACTATCCATATGTATCAATGTCATATCATATAAAAGTAGCATATTCATTTAGCATAATATAATATATGAGTAACTAGAAATAAGTTTGTAATATTTGTATCTCAACATGGCATTAAAGGTCATAGATAAATATAACCTATTATAATAACCAAAAGAATAATATGCCCTTGGCGTAGGCATGGTGACTAGGTAGATGGGAGTTAAACATCTAATAATTTGTGTATGATATGTATGTCATATATCACACTCATATAGATTGTGAAATGCATGTTAGATTGAAAAAGAATATGATATCTACTAAACATGTGATAAATAACAAATGAAAAGAACTAAACTAGTAATTAATGTCAAGATTATGTCCAAATTTTTTAATCTTGAAAATATTTTGAATGCTTTTTTGTATTTTTAACATATTTTAATGTTTATGTTTATGTATGATATCGACATAGGTTCATAGTGTTCATAGTGTTATTAACATGTTTTCCTTTAAGTGTATCTATATAATAAGTTCATGTACCCACCTTTTCAAAAACCACAAATGGACCTAACCAATTTGGTTTGAATTTACCCTTAATTTCTCTTTATGCATTAGTAATCTTCTTATTTTATTTTACCAATATAACTCCAATTTTAAATTCATGATTATGAATCTTATTTCCATATTCTATCTTGATGCAATCTCGATAGAATTTTAGATGTTAAATAACTTGAATATGATTAATATCAAGAATTTCTAATTCATATAATATTTTTTATCGATACTTGTATTTAATGA
The DNA here is from genome assembly GCA_037957365.1 of Torreya grandis. Classification (NCBI taxonomy): domain Eukaryota; kingdom Viridiplantae; phylum Streptophyta; class Pinopsida; order Cupressales; family Taxaceae; genus Torreya; species Torreya grandis. The sequence goes on along the minus strand of JARHVA010000513.1, from coordinate 3,963,896 downwards.
CATCTTTTAAAGAGACTCGTATGGAAGGACTTTCCAACTATAGAGGGAGTAATATTTTTATTACATAAATAAGAGAGTATGGTGTAACCTTTATTTATATTTAAACTTTTAAAATATACCCAACGTCATAAATAATATAATTATGCCAATCTAGACCATGTTTTGTAACTATTTTGCTTAATATTTTTAAGATTGTCATATTTTTTTATTATGCTTTCCCATTTCATTATGGGTAGTATGGAGTAGGTAAAGTATGATGGATCTTTAATTTAACACAAAATATCTTTACCATTTTGTTTTTTAAGGATGATCCATTATCTATTATAATTTCATATTGTAATCTAAACTATGAAATAATGTGTTTCATCAAGAAGCAACATGTATCCTCTCTTGTCGTAGGTAGTAAAGGTATCATATCGACCCATTTTTAAAAATATTATGTGACTTTAATATCAAACTTATTACCTTTTGATGATTTTGGATTTATCTTTCCAATTAAATCAAAACCACAAACTGAGAATTGTCAAGTTGAAATAATGAATTTTAATTCTTGTGATGGAAAATGATTTATATTACTATGCTTCTAACACTATGAGTGAATTTTTTTCATATCTGTGACATTCATGTTCCTTGGTGGACCAATAGTAACCCTATCCTAATCATTTTAATACATTTATTTTCCACCAAAGTGACCTCTACATTTTCTATCATGTACTTCAAATAACACTATGTTAGCTTCTTCATGGCTAAGACATCATAGTAATTATCCGTCAAATAACCTTTTAAATAAATATGCTCCAATTAGAAAAATTTAAATGATTCACATTATAATTTTAATATATCATTCTATATAATAACATCCCAATATAATAATCATATATGTTACTATACCATTCTGAATTTATTGTGCTACAACTACCAAGGTTTCTACAACATCTAAAGCTATTTTAGTAACTAACAGGTGTATTAGTTAATGGATAGTAAAAATAATGATCTCATTAATTATTTGAATAGGAATCAAGGAAGAAACATTAACCATTACATAAACATGTCTATTATAATAGTGGGGTATGCTTTCTATTGTAAATGTTGTAAAATGCATCACTAGTTGTTATACCATTTATTTGTGTGGGATTAACCGTGCTTCTTTAGCTTGATAAATATATAATACCTAATTAACCTCTAGCTGAGAATATCCATAATATTTTAGATATTTTATTTGTATTGTACATGTAGTAGATAATCGAAGTATTAAAGATTCATATTTTGTAATTTTTTTTACATGAAAATTTTAACTAATATGCAAATGGAATTGGTTGATCTTGAGGACTAATGAAAACTATACCAGATCCAACACCACCAATACATTTTTATTAGTATAAATGCATGGCCCAAGTTTTATTATCAATGTAATATGTATTGAGTTCATTACTAAAATCACCATTAATTGGCTATGTATCTAATAATGGTGTGGAAAATAAATGGTCTACAATAACTTACCCTTTTATTTATTTCTAAGATACAAATTTCAAATCAAATTCCATATGTGACTTTACCCATTTATCAATGTGTTATGATAAGTGTGACTAGAAATTGAGGAACTTAAGTGGATCCACGTTTTGATAAATTATCACTCATTATTGAATGTGTAATGTTCATAACTTTTGTGTTGCAAAAAAAAGAGCTAAACATAATTTTTCCATTGCATTGTAATTTTTATCATAATCTACTAACGTATGAATGATGTAGTAAATGGAATGTTCTATATTTTCATCACTATAGTGTGTGAATAAATATACCAAGGTATTATCTATAACTAAGATGTATAATAGTAGAGGCATGTTTGGTATCGAAGGCATGAAAATCAATGTATTACATAGATATTATTTGATTACATCATAAATATGTTGATAGCTAGCATCCCATTATAATTTTTTACCTTTAGTTAATAGGCATATGAAGGATTGTGTATTTTTAGCCAACTAACATACAAACCTTCTTATTTCTTGAATCCTTTCTTCTATGAACCATAATTTTTTCCACCCTATTATAAGAGGCATATCCATGATATTTTTGATATTTTTGGATTTACATCAAAGCCTCTATGAGATATGATATATTTGAGTAAATTTATTGAAGTGACTCTAAATACACATTTTTTTAATATTTAAACACACATCGAATTATTTTTAGTCTCTTAAATATCTACCCTAAATATATAGCATGATCATATAGATGCTTTGACTTTAACAATAAGTCATCCACATAATATTCGATAGTTTTTTAGATAAATTCATAGAACATGTGTTCTATAGCTCTCTAGTAAGTAGATCCTACATTATTTTATATGAATGGCATGACTACATAACAAAATTTACACCATAGTGTGATAAATGATTACTTTACTTGGTCTACAGGGTTAATCTTGATTTAATTTTATCTATAAAACCCATCTAAAAATGATAAAATTTCATAACTAATGGTAGAATAAACAACCATGTCAATGGTTGGCAATGAAAAATAATCTTTATGACATTCATTATTTAAATCTTGAAAGTCTATACAACATCGAGTGTTTATATTAGGATTTATAAGTGGTACTATTTTAAATACCCACTTAGGATAATTGACAACTTAAATAAAACCCACATCTAAAAGTTTTTCAAATTCATTTTCTACTACGAGGGTTAATTTTGGATGCATTTTTCATAGTTTTTTCTTGGTTAGATTAACATCTTGGTATAGTATTATATTATGCATTGTAATTGTAGGATTAATTCTAGGCATATCTTTGTAAGCTCATGTGAATAGATATAAGTAATCATGTAGAACTTTTTAAATAGTTTTATCTTCATCCTTATTTATAAAAGCCATGAGGGTTACTACTTGTGGATATTTATTTTTTCCATACTAGTATTCTATTTTATCTTCATTAATTATATTTTCTTTTTATTCCATATATGGTGTTGTAGGAATGGTATCTATACCATCTACTCTAATTTGGGTATTAGTATCTTTAGTTTATCCAAAATATCTTTCGGCAGTTGTTGAATAGGGAAACATGTTAATATGATATATTGAAGGAAGTTCCTCATATGTCTCAAGGTATTCTAAGAGATACTCATCATATTAAAATTTATATAATGTTTGAATCTCTCAAATAGTTGTATCATTAATTGTCTCAATGTATACTAAATGTGATGTAGATGTATTATGAACCTCTTATGATGCCTTAGGATTTGATTTCATGAAATGTGTATAAATAGAAATAAATATATGTATTCTCTTCTTAGATTTGTATAATTATTATATGTAACTATCATTTTAATCCTTTTAGATGAAATGCTTAAATGGAGTTAATGATGCCTTGTGCATGTATTTTGAGTAATTATTTTGTATATCCCAATTTATTTAGATATTTAATCCCAAAACCATATTGAATATATTTTATTGATGATTATTCCATTAGATAGGAAGAATAAAATTTTGGCACTAGTTCTTTGGATGGTTGTACATATGGTGGCATATGAGGAATGGAATGATCCCCAGGTTGGGTTAATGCATAATACTTAAATAGTTCCTAATCTAATGAAAATGTATATATGTATCCTTGATGACTAAAATTTAAACATGAATATAAAGTATAGGAAACTACATTCATATCATGTATCCATGGTCTTCCTACAAAAATATTATAATTAAGGTCATTAGGCATGACTTGGAAAGCTATGCCAATCATATAATGGAACACAATGATATTTAATGTAGTTTATTTGAGAATTTTTCATTGAATATTGACAAATACTCAAATTTTCATATATGAATAAGTAATGTCTTATTCCTTTATACATAGTATATTTTATAAATATATATTACAAATATTTAATCATGATCTATTATCTATAAGAACCATTTTGATAGCTTTGTGTGCATATAAACTTGGATTTATAAGGAGATATGTTGATATATGATATTCTTAATAAGTAATTCATCCATTTTGAAAGAGATATTTTTCTCTATCCATCATAGATTATTAATGATAGAATCTATATAAGGTAGTTCTACATTACTAGGTAAAATTACATTGCACAATGATTCATAAAGACCATATTTATACATAGGCATTGTTTGGAGAAATTATATCATTGAAATATTAGCATTAATATTATTTAATTTTTCAATGATATCATATTTTTTTGGTTAATAAACCTATATTATTGAGGGTGGATGGGGTTGAGGAGGAACATGCTTACCACATTTATTATATCATGGTGGTTGAAGTATCTGCCTTCATCTATTTTTAACAACATGAATAGTATAACCTAATCTAAGCTATGGGTGAATAATGGGGAAAGAAGGAAAAAATGAGTCATGCATTCCCTTTGTTACCTACTGGTGATAGATAGTAGTTCAAATTAGATATTTAAATAATATAAATTAAGGAAGTTTTGAGATTATATATTATTTGATTTAATGCCAATATATAAAGCATACAAATAACACTACAAAAATTACCATAGAATGTGATAACTAACTTCAAAATATAAATTCATTAATTATTACCATGATTTTAATTTGAAATTGAAACATTAAAGTTTCAAATGGGATTAGAGGTATAACTAAATAGGGTTTGTTTTGATTTTTAGGATCTCAGCTATACTGATCTCAGTCATAAATAGTGGAAAAGGACCAAAGTACACTAAATATGAAGTATTACACCATTTGGTATCCATATTATCCTATCTTTAAGGTACATTAAGAGTAATTTTCCATGGCTAACTATTTCTTGGTGCACTACAAGAGCAAATGGTTAAAGAATACCTATAGATAAAAAAATAAAACCCAAGAGATTTATAATATACTATAAGGTACATGAAAACTAAAATTTATATACATTGGTGTCTAATGGATTATTAGGGAAACACCCACCACACCATGACTCAAGTAAAACTAAAGATTATTTTTCACATAATGACAACTCTTATGATTTTTAAAACTATTTGAACACAATTTATATGAAAGAAAGAGTAGAAATAAATTAAAATTGAAAATCAAATTAGAAAAAAGAGATTTTTGTGTATATAAAACCCTAGGAAAAAATCATAAAAAATAATTCTTTGACATGTATTGGTTCACCAATATGTTTTACCCTATTTTTTATTTAAATATTAATGTGTTTTCTAACATGCATAAAAATTGAAAGAGAATCAAAATGTTAAAGGTAAAATTATTAATAATTCTGATTTGTAAATGTTAAATATGGAAATATCTTATTTTTAGAAAATACTAGGAAGAAAAACAATTAGCATAGATATTTTTCCTAATTGACTATTTTGAATAAATGACAATAGAATTCATAGAGAGACTATAGTGTGAATGCTTAGAAATAGGAACATATTTTGAAGATGCTTTTGGATAGGTCTACACTCCCTAAACAGTAACACAAGTCAGTCATGGATGTTAATTAAGGACTTATCCAAGTTCGCTGTGACTAATATCTAACAATGAAAAAAGATAAAAGTAGAATTGTGACATGGGAGGATAAAAAAACTCCTAGATATAATTGTGCTTCCTCAACAAAAACACATGACAACTGCATCCATTGACTAAGGACTTTTTTGTGTTGAATATGTTGAAACTAAAACTTCTCCATCTTCTGCACTTATGTCTATTAAGTGGGTTGAGATGTTGTGATTCTAAAATTTCTTCGTGGATAACATTATTTTTATCCTCTTTTATTTATAAACCCTATGGGTCTTCATGAGATGCAGAAACATAAAAAATGAAGGTATTTTAATGGGATGAGATGAATTAAATCATCCCCTTGATGATTGAGTGTTTACTAAGCATGTAGATACTCTAAAGAGTGAAATAAAATGACATGTAGTTCTCCCACCTAGGGTGATTGTGTAATTGTGCTCCTTGACTAAATGTATGTATTTGATACCTAAAAATGATACCTCTTGGCTTACTTTTGGATGGTTTATATTTGGATCAATGTTTATCTTTACAAATGATCTTGATTTTGGAAATAATGAGTACTTTCTCAATGTAAAATAGTGTGTAAGTGCTCAATAGATATTTCCAAGATATGCATAATGAATGACTTATGATTTAAATTTACATTGAAACCTTTTGATAATTTATTTTATCTAACATTAAAAAACATGTGGGAATAACCAAATAGATATTTCAAATTTTTGAAACAAGTTTTTATTTGGTGTGGGACATGGCTACACAAGGTGGATAGGTCTATGTCATTGAACTTGTCTTCCTAAAGTGGACATGCCCTAAAGATTTAGGTAAAATTATCTTGACTTTGAGAGAATATGAGAGTGACATAATAGAGGTTTTATCATTAACTTGTAGATTTTGTTTTAGTAGTGACAATGAACA
>JARHVA010000513.1:3947500-3955000 GCA_037957365.1 Torreya grandis | reverse complement strand
AATTGTAAATTTATTGTGTGTGCGAACAATAAAGAGGATCACATGCCAAAGAATTTTTATCATTATATAATCGTTGAGGTAATTAGGGATATAAAAGTAGGGGAATAGATGCAAATTTATTATAACTATAAGTGTCCCATTTTTATAGGTTTAAGGCAATGAAAGAGGGTTTTAAATTGATGATATTTCATCATCTATTTAGTTATGATATTTAATACATGAATTTTTATAAAAAACTTAGAGATCTTTTTCAATTAATATTTAAAAATGAACAATGTTATTTTTCATTTAATATATTTTAGTTTCACTAAAGTATTAACATGTTTTGTGCTAAATGTATTTAAAAATTTTTGTGATTATTTATCTTCATTTGTTCAATTCTAATATTATATATCTATGATCTCTTACATTGATTAAAAATCCATTGCTTAGATTCTATGTAGATGTATACACATCTCATTTTTATCTTAATCATCCCATGCATCCTAGTAATATCATTCATCCATAAATAATAAATTTGAAATAATGGTTGGATCTATATCTCTATGTCTAATGAAGAACATAATCATTAATATAAAATAGTGCATTAAATGAACTTCAAGGTACCATAATAAATTAATTAAAATCTAGGCATGGACAAGAGAGGGGTTTTGACAATATATTAACTTGTTTTATTTCTCATCCTTCTAGTCATATTTATGATCATGATTACATTGAGGGATACAATGATAATGACAATAATGGTGTTAATACAATTAATGCACCTAGTGAAACTCTTGATCATCAAGATCCACTCGATGGTGGTAAAGAGGTTAGTGTATGGGTGAGGAAATTACTTATACAAAAAAGCAAGGATAAATTCCATTACTCAAATTTGGGGGACTTGTAGTGATTTTTATGTTTCCTTTTTTTCAACTTGGATATAATTTACATATCCCAAGGAATCATATATCTTGTTGAAACTATCTTTGTGACTTGTCATATGATTTGAAAAACCTGAGTCAACAAACCAAAAATTATTTCCATACTCTATTCCCATAATACATGTGAAAAAATAATTCATCTTTCTCCTCACTTTATTTAGCTTGGGATTCCTTCTTTTCATCCTCTTATAATATTTTGTAAATTGTCCTAGTTTTTTGAAATAATGATAAGTTAGGATTTTCTTACTTTTACCTATGAAGTTAACTTCAACTTTTCCTTTGATTTTGAGTTTTTTTAACTCCCTTGATTCTAATATTTATTTTTATTTTTGGTCTTTGAAACTCTTACCTTGGTTTCAAGTACATGTCATAGATCGCTTCCATATAGTCTCATCTTATCCTAATGGAACAAGAGATGACCTGCCAACTCATAAACAAATATAGTTTTCATGTAATTACACTCAATAGTGATCAAAATATGCAACCATTTTTGGGTCAAACATATCAAAATTTTCATTACTATGACACTATCTTGTATGGTTTCTCCATAAACCCTTATTTTATCCACTAAGTAATTTATCCTTGTACAATATTCTCGAACTCCTTCATTATCAGACATTCTTATATTTTAAAATTTTATTTTAATTATTTATATTTTTTCCTATCTTATCTTAATATATCCTTGATATGAAGCTTTTAAGGTATTTCATGCCTCATGGGCATTTTTGTATACAACAATTCTTGGATAGATGATTGGGTCTATGGTTCTATGAAGGTATAAGAAAGCTTGTGCATGAACCTTTTCTTCATCCTTTTTTTTTCTCTTTTGATCTTGAGTCAATTTATTCCAATCTCTAGCTATTGTGTATCCATGGAGAACATTTTCACAAACTCCATTCCCAACAAATACTCTTTTCAATTGATCTCTCCAATATTCAAAGTTGTCACCTTTTAAAATTGGAATATTCATAGAAGTATAAATCATAAATGTAATAACCTCCAATAATGTACCTAAGAAAAATCAACTATTTATTTTACATCGCATAAGAAGAAGACAACAACTTTTATTGCTTAACTCAGAAGAAGACTCCATATCATAACCACTATCCTTAAATATATTCAAGGTCATTTGTCTAAATGTTTTAATGTCATTTATAAAGGAATATATGAAAGTTTTACAATATCATTTACACATCTCCATTGAGTTATTTTTTTTGAGGTGATAACAACATCAGTAGTAAATATCACTCTTATCCATCAGATGGATGGGGATGCACAAAAGTCCCTAACTTTATGGGATTTGATCCATTATATATATATATATATATATATATATATATATATATATATATATATATATATATATATATATATATATATCCCAACTAGAGGGAAGATGTCAATAGTATGAGGAGAATGACTCTACTTATTTAAAATCCACCATAAAGTAGGATAAAAATCCTCTAGTATTGTAAGCTTTATACTCTCCATAAAATTATTATCATTAGATTAATCATCATAATTTAAGCATTTCTTCTAGCTAATGTTCTCATTAATGATGTAACCTAGTTTAGAATTTTGCTCACAATCATAACTCCACATATCCTTATATAATAGTATATTAAACAAGAACTCCTCTCTAGTAATGCAACTCCCTTTAATTATGATTAAATGAGAGGCTACAAGTTTTACAACCCAATTGAATGAAAATTTCCTTTTCCCCATAGGACTAGTCATTAGAGCACAAATACAACTATCACACATTAGGGAGTTTTAAACTCTTATTCAAAGTATTGTAATGATGTTGTTTCCATAATAATTTTAAGAGAGCTAAACCTTCTTAAAATTACATATGGATAACAACCTAGGTAGAAAAATCTTAGGCATTTCATCATTTTTAAATGAATAGTATATTCCACCTATATTTACTAATACCCAAACCATAATTATCAACTTCATTATTTATTCTTCATTAATTAACAATTTTAAGCTTATCACAATATATACCCTTTTTAATTGTTAATAATAATATTTATTTATTTAACCTTATATTGTTTGCCATCTCTAAGATAGATAAAATTACAAGGAAGGTGAAATGTTATAACTTGATCAATTATGGTAAAAGTTTGAACATAACTATATTAATTCATTAATTAACTCATTTACAATCTTAAGCCACCCCAATGGTTTAGATGAGAGTTCAAAGTTGAAAAGTGATAACAAGAAAGCATAGGAGAGCTTTTTCCTAGGATTAAATTTATCATGAATTAATCAATCAATGAAAGGATTTTATAAGTGTTCTTCACATGATCTAATGTTATGCTAAGTTGATGTTAAAGTACTTATATATACACTATATTACTACTAGAAATACTAGTACTACAGATTGCTAAGGCTTATTTAGTTAAAACTTGTTAAATTAATTCACTCAAAACTTATTAAGTAGCCTATTCTTCTTCTATAGATGGATAAGAATAAATTTTGTAGTGCATTACTCAAGGGACAATTATAGATTTCTCAAAAAATTATAACTAGGAAGAGAATTATCATGAGAAATCAACATGAGATAAAAATATCCTTTTAGTAATTAGCTTTGATGAGAGAATAACGCACTATAATTTTAGGGCTATAATACTTACAAGACAATACAAAAGGGCCCAAATAATTATTAATTAAGGAAGGTAGTTTAATATCACTAAATTTTTTTGAGTGAATAGTTTCATAACCTATTATGTTATTTTATATTCCTATGGTAGGTCCAAGCCTTGTGACACCATATTTTCACAATGAACGCTATTTAATTTTTAATTTTAAGACTAAATATGATTAACCAAGATACATAATATTCCAAGAAGGATACCTTAGTAATGCAAGAACACACTTTGCCCTTTGTATAGCTTTGTAAAAAGATCAAGAGAAAAGGGTTTGGTATTCTCCAGAGATAAAATAAAATATTATTTTAGATTTAAAATTTTACAATTAAAAGAGAACATAAAAATAAGTCCCAATCCTTAAATGTTAATCACTCGATTATCCTCTCCTTACACTGCAATCACACATAAGTTTTCTCAGCATAAACTAGCAATAATTTCCTTGAGATGAAGTTAAAATAAAATAGTTTACTACCTATTTAACAATTAATTCCACAACTCATTCTTTTTATTTTGTCACAATATGTTGGATGGAAATAAACATAAAACTCCCAATTATAAATGAATTCATGCATAGATTTGTCTGTACAGCAAGTTATCAAAAGAGATATGTTTAAATGAAAACAAAACAATTATAATATACTCCATTTTCTAATTTTCTAAATTTATATTATGGTTCCAAAATAAAATCAATTTCTATATAATATAATCAATTTCCTACACTTAACTCGTTAACCTTGCTATAAATTTTCATATAACATGGAGACAAGTTATGTACATTTTCATAATGGATTTAAGAAATGCAACTATAAACTTGATTTAATAAATGAAAGGTATAGTTTTATTTCATCATTCATTTCCTATAATAAGGATTAAGTATCTTTAGTTAATTAAATTTAGACTAAATAATCCTCAAGTAAATCGTAATAATAAACAAAGATATTCTTGATTTTATATTTTCTTCATTCCTAGGCCACATTTAAAGCAAACTTATCATATATATTTGTTCATAATAATGGCTTAATCGAATCGAACATTTATGAAACAAAATCATTACCTGGATACCAAATTGTTAAAACCTCAAATTATCATTTACACATGAACTTTTCTAAAAACTTGCCTAAATCTCCCTTTGACTTCATCAAGTCATGACACATCCAAAACCAATTTTGTCCCTTACTGTAAATTATTATAGGTATGCAAGTTTCAATATCTTCATCAAGCGGATTGAACTTTCAAATTGCCTCTTTGACCTTTCATCCATTGATTGTATGGATTTTGTTTTTTTAATAATGTTTTAAGAAAATGGATGGTACAATACATCATGGGATTGATAGATTCTTTCGTATTGAATTATTGGTAGTAAATATAAGGTTTAAATAATATTTATATAGAATCTAATAATCTATTAAGATAAAATGATGATATATCAGGTGTGTTATGTAGCTAGACAGATTATTAACATATTTTTATGAAATTACAAACATTGTTTTCATGATTTCATAAAAATGGTGATCTGGGTTTGTCTAAAAATTTTGATATATTATTCTTAGATCAATAATTAAAAAACCCAAAAATTTTAATAATAATCCAATTATCTAATATAAATATATATCTAGTTTAGTTTGATGAATTTGGAAAAAATAAACAATAGTCTCAACTTAATTTCATGAAAAAAAATACCTCAAAATATAAATATTTTATTCTATAGGATATGCCCTAATGAATATTAATTTATTTATATTATTAAAATCAAATCAAATACACAAAACTTGTTTTTGTTTCAGAGTAAGAAGGTGCCACATAGTCTAGGTGCATAATGGGTACAACCTAAAGATATGCTAAGAAAAAAACGCATTTATTTATTTTAACTAAGATTTAAATTATTAGATATAAATGAATGCCAAATTTTAAATATACAAAATTATTATCTATGAATAATATAATAATATAATAAAATAAATAGAATATCTATATTATATATCTATCAAGAAAAATTCTCTGAGGAAATCATGCATGATAAGGTGATCACTACTTCTATTCCATTTTATTTTACTCTCTTTGTTGTTGTGACCACCCTTGATTCCACATATTACTCTTTCAATGCATCTATGGAATGCCCCACCTATGTCCATTTCCTCCACTCATCCTTAATAAGGGGAAGAATAATGATTCAATTAGTATATTTATAAATTATTTTTAGGGTGCCTAGCTAGACCTGTTAAACTTATAATTTCCCTTTTGCCTTTCCAAACACATTTTGGCCTTTTCCAAAAACATTAAATGAAAATTAAGGAAGGAATATTTTCCTCTCTTTACCCATGTATTAGGTCTCACATTTCACGCATTCTCCACACAAAAAACAAATCTTTTTAATTAAACATCATTCCAAACCCCTGTAAAGCACCTCCCTTTTACTATGCCCAAAAAACATTTATTCAACCAATTAAATCATTTCTTTTACCCAAAACCCTCTTTTCTTTGGGAGTGTTCCTAGGTAATAATCTATAAAATTATCCCATGTTGTTAAAGGCATGTCAAGCTTGGAGGTGTTCCATAAAAATTTTGGCCATTCCCCCCCTTTGAAGTAAAATTATATTCAGACACCAAACATTTAATTATAATTTATGATAAAATAACATTTATCTCATATTATATATAGGCCTATATATTATTAATAAAAATTATATAATTGAATGCCTAGTTGGGATGAGGATTTTAGGCAAGGGGAGATCATCATGATAGATTATTATGAATTGATATTTCTATGTCCTCCAATCAAATGGGTCTTAATTAACAATCATGATAATCATATCTCAATGGAAGAATTACATCAACCACCCTATGATCTATTTTACCTGACCATAAGAAAGTAATGTATTATTATTTTATTTAATATATACGCATAATTAAGACTTAGTTACATTTTGTTCAAATATGAAGATCATGGTAAATTCATCATATTTCTAAAGGATTTGTTCAAACCTCTTAAAAAAGATAATTTATTAATAATTATCATATAAATGAAGTATTTAAATTTATAATTAATTTTAAAAAGAAATTAATTTAGTCCCCTTTTTCACTATATACCTTATAACAATATACATTATGAGGTGTTTTATTGTTAGGCAATTTCTAGATAAAATTATTACACACCTCAAGTTACTCAATAAAATATTAAGTAACCCACTAGTGGTTAAACATGTTTTCATGATTAAAATATCAATAATGATACATCATAATGATATTTTATAAATTTAATAACCAAAGAAGGATTTTCAAAGTATCATCAATTGCAAGGTAAAGCCGACTAGAAGAAAGTGTTACTACAAATTAGACACATGTGTAATGGCTCTCGAAGGTAAAGACAAGGCTGATAGAAACTAATAACATTACAATAATCACAATATAAATATGACCTAGTCCTTTTCCTATGTCATAGTTAGGATATAAAGTAGACTCTTCAACATGCACACATGCACAAGGGAAAACATTGAGAGAATAATGGCAATATCCTACAAATCATATATCATAAGGAGGGGCATGACAACAAAAGTCATTATTTTTTGTATAATTACTTAAATTCATTTTGAAATTTTCTTGAAAGAGGATCTAATATCAAATTAAGGTTTTGATTATGGAGTACAAATTAGTATTGAATTAATCTAAAAATGAAGCTAGTGATCATGCAATCTTACCTAGAATTACTAATTATTAATTTAATATTGTTTTATGTATGATTCATGACAAAATATGTAGTAAATATTTTGAAATTAAGGTCCTTATGTTTTTTAGTTTTCCTTTATGAATTCCTAAAATTAAAATCATATGATATGTAAAAATAATTTTTAAATCAACTATAGCACCACATTATTACACCATCTTTAATTAACAAAATGGGCCAAATAAAATCAATTAAAAATAAC